>OW203682.1:9535000-9550509 GCA_934044485.1 Apeira syringaria | reverse complement strand
CTAACCTAACCTAACCTAACCTAACCTAACCTAACCTAACCTAACCTAACCTAACCTAACCTAACCTAACCTAACCTAACCTAACCTAACCTAACCTAACCTAACCTAACCTAACCTAACCTAACCTAACCTAACCTAACCTAACCTAACCTAACCTAACCTAACCTAACCTAACCTAACCTAACCTAACCTAACCTAACCTAACCTAACCTAACCTAACCTAACCTAACCTAACCTAACCTAACCTAACCTAACCTAACCTAACCTAACCTAACCTAACCTAACCTAACCTAACCTAACCTAACCTAACCTAACCTAACCTAACCTAACCTAACCTAACCTAACCTAACCTAACCTAACCTAACCTAACCTAACCTAACCTAACCTAACCTAACCTAACCTAACCTAACCTAACCTAACCTAACCTAACCTAACCTAACCTAACCTAACCTAACCTAACCTAACCTAACCTAACCTAACCTAACCTAACCTAACCTAACCTAACCTAACCTAACCTAACCTAACCTAACCTAACCTAACCTAACCTAACCTAACCTAACCTAACCTAACCTAACCTAACCTAACCTAACCTAACCTAACCTAACCTAACCTAACCTAACCTAACCTAACCTAACCTAACCTAACCTAACCTAACCTAACCTAACCTAACCTAACCTAACCTAACCTAACCTAACCTAACCTAACCTAACCTAACCTAACCTAACCTAACCTAACCTAACCTAACCTAACCTAACCTAACCTAACCTAACCTAACCTAACCTAACCTAACCTAACCTAACCTAACCTAACCTAACCTAACCTAACCTAACCTAACCTAACCTAACCTAACCTAACCTAACCTAACCTAACCTAACCTAACCTAACCTAACCTAACCTAACCTAACCTAACCTAACCTAACCTAACCTAACCTAACCTAACCTAACCTAACCTAACCTAACCTAACCTAACCTAACCTAACCTAACCTAACCTAACCTAACCTAACCTAACCTAACCTAACCTAACCTAACCTAACCTAACCTAACCTAACCTAACCTAACCTAACCTAACCTAACCTAACCTAACCTAACCTAACCTAACCTAACCTAACCTAACCTAACCTAACCTAACCTAACCTAACCTAACCTAACCTAACCTAACCTAACCTAACCTAACCTAACCTAACCTAACCTAACCTAACCTAACCTAACCTAACCTAACCTAACCTAACCTAACCTAACCTAACCTAACCTAACCTAACCTAACCTAACCTAACCTAACCTAACCTAACCTAACCTAACCTAACCTAACCTAACCTAACCTAACCTAACCTAACCTAACCTAACCTAACCTAACCTAACCTAACCTAACCTAACCTAACCTAACCTAACCTAACCTAACCTAACCTAACCTAACCTAACCTAACCTAACCTAACCTAACCTAACCTAACCTAACCTAACCTAACCTAACCTAACCTAACCTAACCTAACCTAACCTAACCTAACCTAACCTAACCTAACCTAACCTAACCTAACCTAACCTAACCTAACCTAACCTAACCTAACCTAACCTAACCTAACCTAACCTAACCTAACCTAACCTAACCTAACCTAACCTAACCTAACCTAACCTAACCTAACCTAACCTAACCTAACCTAACCTAACCTAACCTAACCTAACCTAACCTAACCTAACCTAACCTAACCTAACCTAACCTAACCTAACCTAACCTAACCTAACCTAACCTAACCTAACCTAACCTAACCTAACCTAACCTAACCTAACCTAACCTAACCTAACCTAACCTAACCTAACCTAACCTAACCTAACCTAACCTAACCTAACCTAACCTAACCTAACCTAACCTAACCTAACCTAACCTAACCTAACCTAACCTAACCTAACCTAACCTAACCTAACCTAACCTAACCTAACCTAACCTAACCTAACCTAACCTAACCTAACCTAACCTAACCTAACCTAACCTAACCTAACCTAACCTAACCTAACCTAACCTAACCTAACCTAACCTAACCTAACCTAACCTAACCTAACCTAACCTAACCTAACCTAACCTAACCTAACCTAACCTAACCTAACCTAACCTAACCTAACCTAACCTAACCTAACCTAACCTAACCTAACCTAACCTAACCTAACCTAACCTAACCTAACCTAACCTAACCTAACCTAACCTAACCTAACCTAACCTAACCTAACCTAACCTAACCTAACCTAACCTAACCTAACCTAACCTAACCTAACCTAACCTAACCTAACCTAACCTAACCTAACCTAACCTAACCTAACCTAACCTAACCTAACCTAACCTAACCTAACCTAACCTAACCTAACCTAACCTAACCTAACCTAACCTAACCTAACCTAACCTAACCTAACCTAACCTAACCTAACCTAACCTAACCTAACCTAACCTAACCTAACCTAACCTAACACCTAACCTAACCTAACCTAACCTAACCTAACCTAACCTAACACCTAACCTAACCTAACCTAACCTAACCTAACCTAACCTAACCTAACCTAACCTAACCTAACCTAACCTAACCTAACCTAACCTAACCTAACCTAACCTAACCTAACCTAACCTAACCTAACCTAACCTAACCTAACCTAACCTAACCTAACCTAACCTAACCTAACCTAACCTAACCTAACCTAACCTAACCTAACCTAACCTAACCTAACCTAACCTAACCTAACCTAACCTAACCTAACCTAACCTAACCTAACCTAACCTAACCTAACCTAACCTAACCTAACCTAACCTAACCTAACCTAACCTAACCTAACCTAACCTAACCTAACCTAACCTAACCTAACCTAACCTAACCTAACCTAACCTAACCTAACCTAACCTAACCTAACCTAACCTAACCTAACCTAACCTAACCTAACCTAACCTAACCTAACCTAACCTAACCTAACCTAACCTAACCTAACCTAACCTAACCTAACCTAACCTAACCTAACCTAACCTAACCTAACCTAACCTAACCTAACCTAACCTAACCTAACCTAACCTAACCTAACCTAACCTAACCTAACCTAACCTAACCTAACCTAACCTAACCTAACCTAACCTAACCTAACCTAACCTAACCTAACCTAACCTAACCTAACCTAACCTAACCTAACCTAACCTAACCTAACCTAACCTAACCTAACCTAACCTAACCTAACCTAACCTAACCTAACCTAACCTAACCTAACCTAACCTAACCTAACCTAACCTAACCTAACCTAACCTAACCTAACCTAACCTAACCTAACCTAACCTAACCTAACCTAACCTAACCTAACCTAACCTAACCTAACCTAACCTAACCTAACCTAACCTAACCTAACCTAACCTAACCTAACCTAACCTAACCTAACCTAACCTAACCTAACCTAACCTAACCTAACCTAACCTAACCTAACCTAACCTAACCTAACCTAACCTAACCTAACCTAACCTAACCTAACCTAACCTAACCTAACCTAACCTAACCTAACCTAACCTAACCTAACCTAACCTAACCTAACCTAACCTAACCTAACCTAACCTAACCTAACCTAACCTAACCTAACCTAACCTAACCTAACCTAACCTAACCTAACCTAACCTAACCTAACCTAACCTAACCTAACCTAACCTAACCTAACCTAACCTAACCTAACCTAACCTAACCTAACCTAACCTAACCTAACCTAACCTAACCTAACCTAACCTAACCTAACCTAACCTAACCTAACCTAACCTAACCTAACCTAACCTAACCTAACCTAACCTAACCTAACCTAACCTAACCTAACCTAACCTAACCTAACCTAACCTAACCTAACCTAACCTAACCTAACCTAACCTAACCTAACCTAACCTAACCTAACCTAACCTAACCTAACCTAACCTAACCTAACCTAACCTAACCTAACCTAACCTAACCTAACCTAACCTAACCTAACCTAACCTAACCTAACCTAACCTAACCTAACCTAACCTAACCTAACCTAACCTAACCTAACCTAACCTAACCTAACCTAACCTAACCTAACCTAACCTAACCTAACCTAACCTAACCTAACCTAACCTAACCTAACCTAACCTAACCTAACCTAACCTAACCTAACCTAACCTAACCTAACCTAACCTAACCTAACCTAACCTAACCTAACCTAACCTAACCTAACCTAACCTAACCTAACCTAACCTAACCTAACCTAACCTAACCTAACCTAACCTAACCTAACCTAACCTAACCTAACCTAACCTAACCTAACCTAACCTAACCTAACCTAACCTAACCTAACCTAACCTAACCTAACCTAACCTAACCTAACCTAACCTAACCTAACCTAACCTAACCTAACCTAACCTAACCTAACCTAACCTAACCTAACCTAACCTAACCTAACCTAACCTAACCTAACCTAACCTAACCTAACCTAACCTAACCTAACCTAACCTAACCTAACCTAACCTAACCTAACCTAACCTAACCTAACCTAACCTAACCTAACCTAACCTAACCTAACCTAACCTAACCTAACCTAACCTAACCTAACCTAACCTAACCTAACCTAACCTAACCTAACCTAACCTAACCTAACCTAACCTAACCTAACCTAACCTAACCTAACCTAACCTAACCTAACCTAACCTAACCTAACCTAACCTAACCTAACCTAACCTAACCTAACCTAACCTAACCTAACCTAACCTAACCTAACCTAACCTAACCTAACCTAACCTAACCTAACCTAACCTAACCTAACCTAACCTAACCTAACCTAACCTAACCTAACCTAACCTAACCTAACCTAACCTAACCTAACCTAACCTAACCTAACCTAACCTAACCTAACCTAACCTAACCTAACCTAACCTAACCTAACCTAACCTAACCTAACCTAACCTAACCTAACCTAACCTAACCTAACCTAACCTAACCTAACCTAACCTAACCTAACCTAACCTAACCTAACCTAACCTAACCTAACCTAACCTAACCTAACCTAACCTAACCTAACCTAACCTAACCTAACCTAACCTAACCTAACCTAACCTAACCTAACCTAACCTAACCTAACCTAACCTAACCTAACCTAACCTAACCTAACCTAACCTAACCTAACCTAACCTAACCTAACCTAACCTAACCTAACCTAACCTAACCTAACCTAACCTAACCTAACCTAACCTAACCTAACCTAACCTAACCTAACCTAACCTAACCTAACCTAACCTAACCTAACCTAACCTAACCTAACCTAACCTAACCTAACCTAACCTAACCTAACCTAACCTAACCTAACCTAACCTAACCTAACCTAACCTAACCTAACCTAACCTAACCTAACCTAACCTAACCTAACCTAACCTAACCTAACCTAACCTAACCTAACCTAACCTAACCTAACCTAACCTAACCTAACCTAACCTAACCTAACCTAACCTAACCTAACCTAACCTAACCTAACCTAACCTAACCTAACCTAACCTAACCTAACCTAACCTAACCTAACCTAACCTAACCTAACCTAACCTAACCTAACCTAACCTAACCTAACCTAACCTAACCTAACCTAACCTAACCTAACCTAACCTAACCTAACCTAACCTAACCTAACCTAACCTAACCTAACCTAACCTAACCTAACCTAACCTAACCTAACCTAACCTAACCTAACCTAACCTAACCTAACCTAACCTAACCTAACCTAACCTAACCTAACCTAACCTAACCTAACCTAACCTAACCTAACCTAACCTAACCTAACCTAACCTAACCTAACCTAACCTAACCTAACCTAACCTAACCTAACCTAACCTAACCTAACCTAACCTAACCTAACCTAACCTAACCTAACCTAACCTAACCTAACCTAACCTAACCTAACCTAACCTAACCTAACCTAACCTAACCTAACCTAACCTAACCTAACCTAACCTAACCTAACCTAACCTAACCTAACCTAACCTAACCTAACCTAACCTAACCTAACCTAACCTAACCTAACCTAACCTAACCTAACCTAACCTAACCTAACCTAACCTAACCTAACCTAACCTAACCTAACCTAACCTAACCTAACCTAACCTAACCTAACCTAACCTAACCTAACCTAACCTAACCTAACCTAACCTAACCTAACCTAACCTAACCTAACCTAACCTAACCTAACCTAACCTAACCTAACCTAACCTAACCTAACCTAACCTAACCTAACCTAACCTAACCTAACCTAACCTAACCTAACCTAACCTAACCTAACCTAACCTAACCTAACCTAACCTAACCTAACCTAACCTAACCTAACCTAACCTAACCTAACCTAACCTAACCTAACCTAACCTAACCTAACCTAACCTAACCTAACCTAACCTAACCTAACCTAACCTAACCTAACCTAACCTAACCTAACCTAACCTAACCTAACCTAACCTAACCTAACCTAACCTAACCTAACCTAACCTAACCTAACCTAACCTAACCTAACCTAACCTAACCTAACCTAACCTAACCTAACCTAACCTAACCTAACCTAACCTAACCTAACCTAACCTAACCTAACCTAACCTAACCTAACCTAACCTAACCTAACCTAACCTAACCTAACCTAACCTAACCTAACCTAACCTAACCTAACCTAACCTAACCTAACCTAACCTAACCTAACCTAACCTAACCTAACCTAACCTAACCTAACCTAACCTAACCTAACCTAACCTAACCTAACCTAACCTAACCTAACCTAACCTAACCTAACCTAACCTAACCTAACCTAACCTAACCTAACCTAACCTAACCTAACCTAACCTAACCTAACCTAACCTAACCTAACCTAACCTAACCTAACCTAACCTAACCTAACCTAACCTAACCTAACCTAACCTAACCTAACCTAACCTAACCTAACCTAACCTAACCTAACCTAACCTAACCTAACCTAACCTAACCTAACCTAACCTAACCTAACCTAACCTAACCTAACCTAACCTAACCTAACCTAACCTAACCTAACCTAACCTAACCTAACCTAACCTAACCTAACCTAACCTAACCTAACCTAACCTAACCTAACCTAACCTAACCTAACCTAACCTAACCTAACCTAACCTAACCTAACCTAACCTAACCTAACCTAACCTAACCTAACCTAACCTAACCTAACCTAACCTAACCTAACCTAACCTAACCTAACCTAACCTAACCTAACCTAACCTAACCTAACCTAACCTAACCTAACCTAACCTAACCTAACCTAACCTAACCTAACCTAACCTAACCTAACCTAACCTAACCTAACCTAACCTAACCTAACCTAACCTAACCTAACCTAACCTAACCTAACCTAACCTAACCTAACCTAACCTAACCTAACCTAACCTAACCTAACCTAACCTAACCTAACCTAACCTAACCTAACCTAACCTAACCTAACCTAACCTAACCTAACCTAACCTAACCTAACCTAACCTAACCTAACCTAACCTAACCTAACCTAACCTAACCTAACCTAACCTAACCTAACCTAACCTAACCTAACCTAACCTAACCTAACCTAACCTAACCTAACCTAACCTAACCTAACCTAACCTAACCTAACCTAACCTAACCTAACCTAACCTAACCTAACCTAACCTAACCTAACCTAACCTAACCTAACCTAACCTAACCTAACCTAACCTAACCTAACCTAACCTAACCTAACCTAACCTAACCTAACCTAACCTAACCTAACCTAACCTAACCTAACCTAACCTAACCTAACCTAACCTAACCTAACCTAACCTAACCTAACCTAACCTAACCTAACCTAACCTAACCTAACCTAACCTAACCTAACCTAACCTAACCTAACCTAACCTAACCTAACCTAACCTAACCTAACCTAACCTAACCTAACCTAACCTAACCTAACCTAACCTAACCTAACCTAACCTAACCTAACCTAACCTAACCTAACCTAACCTAACCTAACCTAACCTAACCTAACCTAACCTAACCTAACCTAACCTAACCTAACCTAACCTAACCTAACCTAACCTAACCTAACCTAACCTAACCTAACCTAACCTAACCTAACCTAACCTAACCTAACCTAACCTAACCTAACCTAACCTAACCTAACCTAACCTAACCTAACCTAACCTAACCTAACCTAACCTAACCTAACCTAACCTAACCTAACCTAACCTAACCTAACCTAACCTAACCTAACCTAACCTAACCTAACCTAACCTAACCTAACCTAACCTAACCTAACCTAACCTAACCTAACCTAACCTAACCTAACCTAACCTAACCTAACCTAACCTAACCTAACCTAACCTAACCTAACCTAACCTAACCTAACCTAACCTAACCTAACCTAACCTAACCTAACCTAACCTAACCTAACCTAACCTAACCTAACCTAACCTAACCTAACCTAACCTAACCTAACCTAACCTAACCTAACCTAACCTAACCTAACCTAACCTAACCTAACCTAACCTAACCTAACCTAACCTAACCTAACCTAACCTAACCTAACCTAACCTAACCTAACCTAACCTAACCTAACCTAACCTAACCTAACCTAACCTAACCTAACCTAACCTAACCTAACCTAACCTAACCTAACCTAACCTAACCTAACCTAACCTAACCTAACCTAACCTAACCTAACCTAACCTAACCTAACCTAACCTAACCTAACCTAACCTAACCTAACCTAACCTAACCTAACCTAACCTAACCTAACCTAACCTAACCTAACCTAACCTAACCTAACCTAACCTAACCTAACCTAACCTAACCTAACCTAACCTAACCTAACCTAACCTAACCTAACCTAACCTAACCTAACCTAACCTAACCTAACCTAACCTAACCTAACCTAACCTAACCTAACCTAACCTAACCTAACCTAACCTAACCTAACCTAACCTAACCTAACCTAACCTAACCTAACCTAACCTAACCTAACCTAACCTAACCTAACCTAACCTAACCTAACCTAACCTAACCTAACCTAACCTAACCTAACCTAACCTAACCTAACCTAACCTAACCTAACCTAACCTAACCTAACCTAACCTAACCTAACCTAACCTAACCTAACCTAACCTAACCTAACCTAACCTAACCTAACCTAACCTAACCTAACCTAACCTAACCTAACCTAACCTAACCTAACCTAACCTAACCTAACCTAACCTAACCTAACCTAACCTAACCTAACCTAACCTAACCTAACCTAACCTAACCTAACCTAACCTAACCTAACCTAACCTAACCTAACCTAACCTAACCTAACCTAACCTAACCTAACCTAACCTAACCTAACCTAACCTAACCTAACCTAACCTAACCTAACCTAACCTAACTAACCTAACCTAACCTAACCTAACCTAACCTAACCTAACCTAACCTAACCTAACCTAACCTAACCTAACCTAACCTAACCTAACCTAACCTAACCTAACCTAACCCTAACCTAACCGAACCGAACCCGATTATTTAATTATTATTTATATATTATTTGGACATTATTTTGATTTATTTAGACACATTTTGACCGAGCTGTAAGGATAATACAGCATAAATATATGACCAAGGCAAATTGGGTTTTTACTCATTTTCGGGTGTTATCTTTGACCGAGCTATATGGCTAATATAGCACAATTGTGACATGAAACTTGGGTCTATATGTCCATGACTGAGTAGCCAGAATAGTAATTAGGCAGTATACACAGTAATAGGATAGTATAGTCCTCCTTACACACTGATTTTAAAAGTTTTTATGTGGAAAAAATCAAATATTATACAAATTTTATAAAAATTGACTTCTTCGCTTCCAGCAGAAGACGGTTCTATCGTAGGACCCAGTATAAACTTACGACGCACTAATCTGCACTCAGATTTGGACGGAAAATACGGTTATTTTAGGTTTAGTTAGCATTTTACAAGTATTATCTATACAATTTACAACTTTTACAAATTTATTATTTTAGTCTTAATTATTAGCGCTTGGTTAGGCATATCTGACCAAGGCCGACTAAGGCCTTCATAATTGGGCAGCCATCTAGTCACTAGTCGGTACAATTAGGTTAGGATTTTATTTTACTATTTTTATTATTATTATTTATCCTACTTTTACTTTTACCATTATCTTTATACAACTTCTACAAACTTACATTTTAAACATTTAATTATTATCTAATTATTATTTAACGAAAACGCGAGGGCGTTTGACCTACCCCCCTTTCGTACCGCATCCCCTACCTTCCACGAATATGTTGGGAATGAGAACCCCGGTGAAGCCCCCAAAAGCGGCTGAAAGTGCGCTCGAAAAGTCGACCGCCGACAGCCCAAACGAGCCGGGATCCTCTCACACCAAAAGTGTGAAAGAAAGCGTCCACGAGTGGGAGGCTGTGATACCGGAGCACACCCGAGTCAGCCTCTCGCCCAAGGAACAGAGCAGGGAGGCTGGGTTAATGAGATCCAACCCAGCGGCTCGGAGACTCTTGTCGGAGACCATCACCATAAGCCCACCGAAGCCTGGTGGCTCAAAGTCTTCCGACAGAGTAGCCGAAGCAAGGTCCTGGCTCTTAAAGGCAAAACAGCACATAAACGCGTCCCGCAACCTGAAGTTAGAGCTTAAGCAGGGAATCACGCTGGCGGTTGAGCATCTGTTTCGACTGGTGAAGGAGGCTGTTAACAGCAAGGGTCGAGCAGCCGCACAACAGCCAGCGGAAATACCGCAAAACGAAGAAAAGTACAGAGTACAAGAGGTGGAAGAGAGCGAACTAAAGAGAAGGCTTGAAGACTTGTTAGGAAAACACATAGAAATTATTAATAAAAACACGGCACTGTTGCAAAACACCAATAATAAAATGGACGACCTAAAAACGACATTGCTAAAGAAGAGCTATGTGGGGGATGGCTTGACCAAAGTTGACAACATAGTTGACGAAGTGCGGGAACTGCGTCAGGTAACCGAAGAGGCCTGTAGGGGAGTGGCCTTCTTAAAGAACGCGCCATCGTACGCCGAGGTCCTAGCGAGCTCAAGTTGTAAACCTGCACTAAGAAACGTGCCAAGCCACTCCATTATAGTGTCCTCGAACTCGGAGGAGGACACCAGCGATGGAGTTCTTGGAAAAGTGAGAGAAGCTCTGGAAGCAAAGACCAGTGGGATCCGGGTACAAAGAGTTCGAAAAGTTAGGAACCAGAAAGTGGTCCTGAGCTGTACCAGCAGAGAGGAAATCCAACAAATAACCAACAAACTAGCCTCCAAAGGTAACCTCAAAGTAGAAGAGGCAAAAAATAAGGACCCATTGATCATCCTTAAAAATGTCCTTAGCTACAACTCCGATGAAGACATAATAGAGGCCCTAAAAACACAAAATTCGACACTCCTGAGGGACCTGAGACCCGATGATATCAGAGCAGTAGTCAAATATCGCAGGAGAGCCAGGAACCCTCATGAGAACCACGTGATACTGCAGGTCTCCCCAAGGGTCTGGCAAATCCTAACGGCAGCCGAAAGGATCCACGTGGACTTGCAGTACGTGTCGGTGCAGGATCAGTCCCCGTTAGTACAATGCACAAGATGTTTGGGCTACGGACACGGTCGAAAGATGTGCAAGGAAGCAGCTGATCTCTGCATGTACTGCGGTGGCCCACACCTTCGAGGAGAATGCCCTACCTACAACCAAGGTGAAACACCTTCCTGCAGGAACTGTAGGTTAGCCAAACACCAAGAAATAGGTCACACGGCGTTTGATGGAGAATGCCCCGTGCGTTGCAAATGGGACGCTATAGCAAGGAGCAGCGTGGCCTATTGTTAACGATGAGGGCACACCAACAAACGCCGATAGAACCCATGGAACCACAAGACAGGGAGAAAAAACATATAGGGTAATACAGGCAAATCTGCAGCGAAAACAGCTGGCAACACAGGAACTCTTTGATGAGGCGCGCACTAGGAAGTGCAGCCTGGCACTGCTTCAGGAGCCATATGTGGGATCAACGGGGGAATTGAAGAGGTACATAGGTACAAGAGTGATACAGTGCGGACCACAGCGAGAAAAACCAGTTAAGGCAGCTATAGTCGTACTCGACGATGAGGTGGAAGTACTCAGTAACCCAGCACTTACCACCGAAAATATTGCGGTGACCACTTTAAAAACAAACACGTGGACGGTCGGAGTACTATCCATCTATCTCGAGGGCGACCAGCCGATTGAGCCTTATCTGGAGAGAATCAAGGAGGTCTGCACTGTATTACGAACTGACAAAATTATTGTTGGGGGCGATGTTAACGCGTGGAGCACGTGGTGGGGGAGCAGAGAAGAAAACAGCAGAGGAGAGGAGTTGAGGGGGTTCATAGACGAAAATGGCCTTCATATACTGAACCAAGGAACGGTCCCCACCTTTGACACAATCCGTGGAGAACAACAGTTTACCAGCAGTGTAGACATTACATTCTGCACATCCTCACTGCTGCAAAACGTTCACCACTGGAGAGTGGACAGAACAGCAACCAGCTCCGATCACAATGCGATCTGCTTCGACATTGACCTTAAGAAGCCCACAATAGGAAGACCCAGAAGTTCCACACGACTCTACAACACCCGGAAAGCTAAATGGGACGAGTTTAGTGGAGCTGTTAGGGAATCACTTGAAGAGAAAGAAATAACTGTAGAAAACATAAATAAAATACAATCCACCGAAGACCTAGAAACAGTAATCAGCAAATACATATTAAGCATTCAGACTGCATGCAACAAAACAATACCGACAATAAAAACAGATACGAGGAAGAAATACTTACCCTGGATGACCGACGAACTCAGGACCCTGAAGAAAGATATGATCACGAAGAGACGTAGAGTGGGCCTCGCAGCCCCCCGTAGACGAGGACACGTAGTGCGGGAGTACCTGAAATCAAAAAACAAATATGAGGACGAAGCAAACAGGGCACAAACAACAGGCTGGAAACAATATTGCACCCAACAGGAGAAAGAGAGCCTATGGGATGGCATTTATAGGGTGCTGAGAAATGCGATCGGACGCCAAGAGGATCAACTCTTAACGCATAATGGAAAAGCGCTAAGTCCAGAGGAGTCGGTGGCGTTGCTGACAAACAACTTTTTTCCCGAAGACAATAGAGAGCAGGATACTCCAATCCACGCTGCTATTAGGAGCAAGGCGAATACTGTCAGTAACGAACTACCCGACGACATCGAAGACCCACCTTTTACGGCAGCTGAACTGAATCGCGCCTTAAACAGCTTGAACCCCAAAAAGGCCCCTGGGCTGGATGGATTCACAGCGGACATCTGTGGTAGAGCAGCTCAGGTCCAAAGTGAGGTATTCCTGGCATTATTGAACAAGTGCCTTACCCTATCGTGCTTCCCGTCCCCCTGGAAGGAGGCTGCTGTTGTGGTGCTGAGGAAACCAGGGAAGTCAGATTACAGTGCGGCGAAGTCATACAGACCAATTGGATTGCTGCCTATTCACGGGAAGATATTAGAGAAAATGATGATCCGTAGAGTACGGTGGCACTTACTTCCTAGAGCTAATCCACGGCAGTATGGCTTCACCCCGCAGAAATGCACTGAAGACGCCTTGTACGACCTCATGCACCACATCAGGAGCAACCTGGAAAAGAAGGAAATTAACCTTCTAATATCATTAGATATAGAAGGTGCTTTTGACGGAGCTTGGTGGCCGTCGATTAAATGCCAGCTGATTGACAAGAAGTGCCCAATTAACCTACGCAGACTTATAAACAACTACTTTGAGGACCGAAGAGTGGTGGTTCATTACGCGGGAAGAAAAGAGAGACGTGGACCCAAAAAGGTTGTGTGCAGGGATCAATTGGAGGTCCAACATTCTGGAACCTGCTCTTGGACCCGCTACTAGACGACCTTGATAAGCGAGGCATCTACAGCCAGGCGTTTGCGGACGACGTCGTGCTTGTGTTCTCCGGGAAAAGCTCCGCCCAAATCGAGCAACAGGCCAACCAAACTCTGGCGCATGTGCACGATTGGGGCATGAAAAACAAACTTATATTCTCCGCCCAAAAAACCAATGGAATGGTCATCACCAGGAAGAAGAATTTCGATGCCCCAAAAGTGCACATGAGCGGAAGGGACATTCACTTGGTACCCGAAATAAAACTGCTGGGCCTCACAATAGACAGCGGACTCACCTTTAACAAAACATGTGTCTGCTGTCTGCTGTAAGGCCACAAACATCTATAAGCAACTAGCTCGAGCAGCAAAAATAGAGTGGGGACTGAACCCGGAGATCACGAAAACAATTTACGTGTCCGTAATAGAGCCTACGATCATGTACGCATCAAGTGTATGGGCCACAGCTGCAGACAAACTAATGGTCCAAAAACAACTCAATGTGGTCTCCCGAGGCTTTGCACAAAAAATTAGTAGGTCATACAGGACGGTATCTTTTAACGCGTCGATGGTTCTAGCGGGGCTAATTCCGCTGGACTTAAGAATACGGGAGGCTGCTGAACTGTATGAGACGAAGAGGGGGATGCATGTCCATAGATACAAAGGTCGCGAAATGGAACAGAAAGTGCCCGCCACGGAAGCCGAACATCCCGCAAGTTCGGAGGACATTCACTACGACATCCTAAATAACGAAACAGACATAAAAGAACATGACCTCCCGAAAACACATATTTATACTGACGGTAGTAGAATAGAGGATAAAGTGGGCGCAGCCTACTGCATGTGGGAGGAAGGAAAGGAAAAAAGGACACAAAAAATGAGACTCGAGTCGTTCTGCACGGTATTCCAGGCTGAATTACTGGCCATTCACGAAGCAACTGAGCAACTGCTAAAGCACAAGCCAAACGCGGTGGCCGTGCTGAGCGACTCGAGATCGGCTTTGGACCTCATCAAAAATCCGGAAACCTTCCATCCCCTGGCCCTGGAAATAAGAAAGAACATCGGAGTCCTAAAAACCAGGGGCACCATCGTTCAACTCTATTGGATCAAGGCTCACGTAGGTGTCCCTGGTAATGAACGTGCCGATGTTCTTGCAAAAGAAGCCGCGCTGTACACAAAGGTTGCTCCCCAGTACGACAAGTTCCCCGTCTCATTCGCAAAAAAAGAAATCCGAACGCGAACGGTTGAGATATGGAACAATAGATACCTAACAGGAGATACTGCCCAGGTCACAAAAATGTTCTTTCCCTCCGTTTCGAAGGCACACACACTAATTAAGAAAATAGAGCTTACGCCACTGCTAACGCAAGTATTCACTGGGCATGGCGGGTTCTCCGAGTACCTGAACCGCTTCAAGTGCAAGGAGAGCCCATCATGCATCTGTGAAGAAAGTAAAGAAGAGACAGTGCAGCATCTTTTGCTTGACTGCCCAAAATATGGAGCAAGGAGGCACGACCTGGAATCCGAAACCAACATGAAGTTGACCATATCCTCATTGTGTGAAATGCTGAATGGAAGGAAACCAGATCGTGCTTTT